>OX369273.1:18191621-18194112 GCA_947284805.1 Coleophora flavipennella | reverse complement strand
CTAACCTAACCTAACCTAACCTAACCTAACCTAACCTAACCTAACCTAACCTAACCTAACCTAACCTAACCTAACCTAACCTAACCTAACCTAACCTAGACCTAACCTAACCTAACCTAACCTAACCTAACCTAACCTAACCTAACCTAACCTAACCTAACCTAACCTAACCTAACCTAACCTAACCTAACCTAACCTAACCTAACCTAACCTAACCTAACCTAACCTAACCTAACCTAACCTAACCTAACCTAACCTAACCTAACCTAACCTAACCTAACCTAACCTAACCTAACCTAACCTAACCTAACCTAACCTAACCTAACCTAACCTAACCTAACCTAACCTAACCTAACCTAACCTAACCTAACCTAACCTAACCTAACCTAACCTAACCTAACCTAACCTAACCTAACCTAACCTAACCTAACCTAACCTAACCTAACCTAACCTAACCTAACCTAACCTAACCTAACCTAACCTAACCTAACCTAACCTAACCTAACCTAACCTAACCTAACCTAACCTAACCTAACCTAACCTAACCTAACCTAACCTAACCTAACCTAACCTAACCTAACCTAACCTAACCTAACCTAACCTAACCTAACCTAACCTAACCTAACCTAACCTAACCTAACCTAACCTAACCTAACCTAACCTAACCTAACCTAACCTAACCTAACCTAACCTAACCTAACCTAACCTAACCTAACCTAACCTAACCTAACCTAACCTAACCTAACCTAACCTAACCTAACCTAACCTAACCTAACCTAACCTAACCTAACCTAACCTAACCTAACCTAACCTAACCTAACCTAACCTAACCTAACCTAACCTAACCTAACCTAACCTAACCTAACCTAACCTAACCTAACCTAACCTAACCTAACCTAACCTAACCTAACCTAACCTAACCTAACCTAACCTAACCTAACCTAACCTAACCTAACCTAACCTAACCTAACCTAACCTAACCTAACCTAACCTAACCTAACCTAACCTAACCTAACCTAACCTAACCTAACCTAACCTAACCTAACCTAACCTAACCTAACCTAACCTAACCTAACCTAACCTAACCTAACCTAACCTAACCTAACCTAACCTAACCTAACCTAACCTAACCTAACCTAACCTAACCTAACCTAACCTAACCTAACCTAACCTAACCTAACCTAACCTAACCTAACCTAACCTAACCTAACCTAACCTAACCTAACCTAACCTAACCTAACCTAACCTAACCTAACCTAACCTAACCTAACCTAACCTAACCTAACCTAACCTAACCTAACCTAACCTAACCTAACCTAACCTAACCTAACCTAACCTAACCTAACCTAACCTAACCTAACCTAACCTAACCTAACCTAACCTAACCTAACCTAACCTAACCTAACCTAACCTAACCTAACCTAACCTAACCTAACCTAACCTAACCTAACCTAACCTAACCTAACCTAACCTAACCTAACCTAACCTAACCTAACCTAACCTAACCTAACCTAACCTAACCTAACCTAACCTAACCTAACCTAACCTAACCTAACCTAACCTAACCTAACCTAACCTAACCTAACCTAACCTAACCTAACCTAACCTAACCTAACCTAACCTAACCTAACCTAACCTAACCTAACCTAACCTAACCTAACCTAACCTAACCTAACCTAACCTAACCTAACCTAACCTAACCTAACCTAACCTAACCTAACCTAACCTAACCTAACCTAACCTAACCTAACCTAACCTAACCTAACCTAACCTAACCTAACCTAACCTAACCTAACCTAACCTAACCTAACCTAACCTAACCTAACCTAACCTAACCTAACCTAACCTAACCTAACCTAACCTAACCTAACCTAACCTAACCTAACCTAACCTAACCTAACCTAACCTAACCTAACCTAACCTAACCTAACCTAACCTAACCTAACCTAACCTAACCTAACCTAACCTAACCTAACCTAACCTAACCTAACCTAACCTAACCTAACCTAACCTAACCTAACCTAACCTAACCTAACCTAACCTAACCTAACCTAACCTAACCTAACCTAACCTAACCTAACCTAACCTAACCTAACCTAACCTAACCTAACCTAACCTAACCTAACCTAACCTAACCTAACCTAACCTAACCTAACCTAACCTAACCTAACCTAACCTAACCTAACCTAACCTAACCTAACCTAACCTAACCTAACCTAACCTAACCTAACCTAACCTAACCTAACCTAACCTAACCTAACCTAACCTAACCTAACCTAACCTAACCTAACCTAACCTAACCTAACCTAACCTAACCTAACCTAACCTAACCTAACCTAACCTAACCTAACCTAACCTAACCTAACCTAACCTAACCTAACCTAACCTAACCTAACCTAACCTAACCTAACCTAACCTAACCTAACCTAACCTAACCTAACCTAACCTAACCTAACCTAACCTAACCTAACCTAACCTAACCTAACCTAAC